>CM047738.1:11362886-11403224 GCA_026225825.1 Pistacia integerrima
CACTATCAAACTTAATTTCCAACACGCATTTGTCAAGTGACTTTACAAAAATCTGCATATCCAAACGAGTTTCATTTCCAGGAGTAGAACAACTTCTTTTTTTAATAATTATTATAAAAACCCTAAAACACTTTTTAAGTTATTATTATTTAAATATGAATTTTTTTTAACGTAAAATATTTAAAATTATATAAATCGTCCCCTTCCCAAATACCATTTTTATCCTCAAAAATATTAGATCTGATCATCTCCATTAATATTTTGTTCCTTTTTAAGTTATTTTGTAATTTATATTTATTTCTCTTATAATTTTATAAAACATTATCATACATTGATTGATAATATCCTCTAATGACTTGGAAGAGGAAAAGTCTACCATGATTTCTTGGAAACACACTAGAATTTATTTGATATAGAACAGAGTTAAAGACTTTTTCCCACACAAATAATAGCTTAATGACACTTTTCTACTCATAGACTTTTAAAATATCACTTTATTATTCAAATTTATATTCCGACAACGAATATAGAGCAAACTCAGTCTAGGCTATTAGGACTTTTGAAGAAGAGAGGCCAATGAGAATTTTAGTGGTTAGGATTGATTAGAATTTGACTAGGGAAGGTAGTTATGCAGACCCTAATTACTCGATTGCCGACGATTGACATGGTCGGTGGGAGTAGGGTTTGGGGTTTTGGTAAGTGATGATCGGAGAAGAGAATGGTAGTGGTGTGTGGTCACAACGATGTCAGAATCGAAAATGGAATATAAATTTGGTTAGAAAATGGTATTTTAAAAGTCTGTGGGTACGAAAGCGCCATTAAGCCATTATTCGGGTGCGAAAGTGCAGAGTAGTCTATCGCGTGCTTTATGTGTTAGTGCAATTCTTTTCTTGACTTCAAAACATATTGATTGCTCTTGAAAATTTTGGATGACATGATGAGTTGATAACTAGTAAAGCGTTTTGGAAATTTTTATTCTTTTAGTAGAGAAAAACTTGAGTGTGGAATAATTAATACACGTAAAATAAAACTAAAATGTAAAAGAGAACAGAATCAGAGCATCTCAAGATCCAAATCTTCGTAACCTAAATTAATACTTAATGAGAAGTCGATTAGACCATTTTGTTACTTTTCCAAACTAGATGTTCTTTGTTAGAAAAAAATTTAAAATATCACTTGACATAAAAATTCTTCACCGTTAATTTTTCAATAATAAAATAAATGGTAAATGGGTAATTAGGTAAATATCTATTAATTTAATGCTAGGGGAACTTTTGTTATTTAATTAAACCTCAAGGAGGTCAAGAAAAAACCCCTTTTAAATACAAAAATTACAATGTGGTCTTCATCGCTTTCCTCTGGTGTCTTTTGTGAATTTTTCATCTTTTACCTGCCTTGCTTTGCGTGGTAATAATTTTCAAGGTACAATACCTGATGGACTTCAAAACTTGACATCTCTTAAGTATCTTGATTTAGGTTTCAATGATTTCAATTCATCAGTACCAAACTGGTTGTACAAACTTGGCCGTCTAGAAGACCTTTCCCTTGCTGGCAAGGAACGATTTCAAGTGCTGTAGGAAACTTGAGTTTTCTCAAAACACTTGATCTCTCTTCTAGTAATCTTGAAGGGGCAGTCCTGACATCTTTTAGAAGATTTTGCAACTTACGGTCAATCTCTATGTCATTGATGAATTTGAATCAAGACATACATGAAGTATTAGAGATTTTCTCAAAATGTGTTTCGGCATGATTAGAGTCTCTGCATTTGGGTGGCAGCAACCTTTTTGGTCATTTGACAAATCAACTCGGACAATTTAAAAATTTAGAATATCTTGATCTTAGTAACGACTCTATTTCTGGTCCTTTTCCATCATCTTTGGGAGAGCTTTCCTCATTGCGAATTCTAGAGCTTTCAGATAACAAATTGAATGGAACTCGTTCTGAATTCTAGAGCTTTCAGATAACAAATTGAATGGAACTCGTTCTGAAGTGCACTTTTCCGGTCTCACAAAATTGATATATTTTGGTGCATCTGGAAGTTCTCTAATGTTCAAACACATTGCTGAGTTGATCCCGCCGTTTAAACTTCAAATTTTGCGATTGAGGTCGTGTCATTTGGGGTCTCAATTTCCATCCTGGCTTCATTCACAAAAGCATTTACTTTTTCTAGATATATCCAACTCAAGTATCTTAGATACTCTTCCTGCTTATTTATTTAAAGCCCCTTTCCAAATTGTTTACCTGAATCTCTCTCACAACCAAATATATGGAAAGATTCCAAATCTAATGGAGTCATCAAAACTTGATTCACTGGACTTAAGCTCAAATAATTTATCAGGTCCATTACCTCTCACACCCTTCAAAATGCATGAACTCAACCTTTCCAACAACAGTTTGTCAGGATCAATTTCTCACTTCTTGTGTTACAAGATGAATGAGGTAAAGAGATTGATGCAAATTCTCATCCTTAGCAAAAACTTCTTCCACGGAGAATTACCAGATTGTCTGGTGAATTGGCAAAACTTAATTGTCCTGAACTTAGATGACAACAATTTTAATGGTAATCTTCCAACCACCATTGGAACTTTAAGTTTTCTTGAATCACTACACCTTCACAACAACAAGCTCCCTGGAACATTACCTGTTTCAATTAAAAATTGTACAAAGTTACAAGCTTTTGACGCAAGTGAAAATGAGTCTACTGGAAACATTCCAGCGTGGATAGGTGAAAGCTTTTCAAGAATGAAATTTCTCAACCTTCATTCAAATAAGTTTTATGGACTTTTACCGGTGGAACTTTGCCATCTCACTTCTCTACAAATCGTAGACCTTGCGAATAACAATTTTTGGGGAATCGTACCAATGTGTATCGGGAATTTTAGTGCCATGACTACCCAGAATCATTCCGTACAGATGAAAAATATATAGACTATTTGTCAGATGCGTATTTTTCTCTCGGTGTTTTTCTTGAGGATGCGTCACTTGTGATGAAAGGGAGGACATCCGAGTATAGCACAATTCTTAACTTGGTAAGAGCTATAGATCTTTCCAATAATAATTTCTCAGGAGAGATTCCAGTAGAATTCACAAATCTTGGAGCACTGAGATAATTGAATTTGTCACATAATCATTTTACTGGTAGAATTCCTGAGAATATCGGTGTTATGCTATCGCTGGAGTGTATTGATTTTTCTGGAAATAAGTTGTCTGGTAAAATTCCACAGAGCATTTCAAATATGTCGTTCTTGAGCTCCTTGAATTTATCCAACAATAACTTAGTTGGAAAAATTCCTTTGTCCACTCAGTTACAATCCCTTGAGGCATCTTCTTTCAAAGGCAATGAACTTTGTGGACCGCCACTTACCGAGAACTGCATTGCAACTATTCTGACATCGGACCATGATAGTGGAGGAGGAAATGATGATGGTAATGAACATGAAGTTAACTGGTTCTACGTAGGCATGGCACTTGGATTTATGGTGGGTTTCTGGAGTGTAATAAGTCCTTTACTTATCAGCAGGAGGTGGAGGGTTATGCATTTTCAGTTCTTAGATAGCCTTTGGATCAAATTTTGCACTGTTGTGAGAAAATGTTTTTAGTTGTTTTATGTTTTAGAGCTATAGCTAGCTTTTTACTGATCAAGTGTGTTACAGAAAAATAAATAAAAGTTGTTGGCGATTGCATTATAGAAAATATTGTTTAGTTCCTTTGTGTATGTATTGGATAAGGGTACACCCATGATGGGTTACCCCAAGCGACGTGTGTGAGATGAAACTGTCAAATGCAGTTTCTCTCTAACCGCTACTTATAAAAGAAAAATTCTTTCTTTGAGTTACGAACACTGTTACTCTCAAAAAAAGGCAAAAAGAATATACGCTCTCTCTCTCTAGAATTTGGAAAACAGAAATACGATTTGTGGTTTTTCATCCAGATTACTTTGTTGCTTCAGAGATAAGGAAAGGAGGTATTTATGCTGTGTTAATTCATTGTAGTTAATTTATGTACAAATGTGATTGCAATGGTGACTATGATCTTGGGATAATGTTAGGATATATGTATTCTATGTTATTTCCATCATTGGTATCAGAGCCGTGGTTCATATTGTTTGAAATTCATACTGTAATGTTGAAGCATGTTATTGGTTTGTCAAATGCAATTCTGATTTTTTCAAATTTTGTACGTAAAAAGTTGTCTTTTTGGTAATGATTATTAGACCATTAAATTCCTTATGAAATTATGAAGAAAATGGTTTTTGAATCATAAAAAATGGAGTTAAAATGACTTAGATATGCCTCTTTGAAGTTTCGGGTTTTGTATGGGTTGATTTCCAGGGTTCGGATACCCGATTCAGACCGGACGAGAGGTTGAAGCAGCAGAAACCGACATGTCGTTTTCGATCCAGCCTTCTGAATGACATGTCGTTTTTTTCCTGTTAGTTTTTTTCCAAAAAAATTCAAATAGGCGTGGGTGGTGAGACTTGAACCCAAGTCTCCGTGGTTGAAGCCCAATAGCCTAACCACTAGGCTAATTTGGTTTTGGTCAAACCCTATATATTCCTATTCGGCCCAACCCATAACCCAAATAAAAAATGGGTCAAGTTGAACCATGGACCCGACCCATATGACCGAACGGGTTAGTCAAACCCGACCCGTAAACGGGTTAGTCAAACCCGATCAACACCCGACCTGCGAAGTCAACAAGGTTAACGGTCCAACTCGGGTCAGGATCGACCCGGTTTAGTGTGAAACGGGTCGACCTGACCCGTATTGTGTGTGAGCACGTGTATGCGCTTAGGAGCACGTGGGGCTCCTATCGGCGCGTGGCCGCTTATGGGTGGCGCGTGGATGCTCCTGCCGACGCGTGGTGGTGCGTGAAGTATTCTAATTTTTTTTTCTTTTGCTGTAAAGAATAAAAATGCATATTTGGTATATTGTTATGGGTCTAATTTTGTTATTGAACCATAAACACGTGTATTATTTATCAAATATAGTCAACCTTTATTTGATAAATAAATAGTTTTTTTTGTATTTGTTACAGAAAAAATGTTACGTTATAGACGTGTAATAGTTGCTAGAACACCCGTTCAAAGGGAAAGGGTTATGAACATGATTAGAACTCTACAAACTCACACATTGATTTTAAGAGACACAGAGGATGAGTTGGTACAACTCGTAAATCATTTCATTCATGTGAATGAAAAGATTCAGGAAATTGTCTGGATAGGGGGATTAAAGGAAGATGAGTCTAAATATCAAGTTCTAAGAGAGACTCTTGGTTACCCTAATCTCGTTGGTCTCCTTGATATGGTTTGGACCAAACTGAAAGTTCATAACTTTAAAGATGACAATAAAAATTATAGACGTTTGGTCAACAACTATATCAAGGAGTACATAGATTGGAGTGCAAAAAAGACAGCTGGTGCATCTATAGGAGTCTCCACTCGTAAAGGACATCACAAGAAATTGGGAGTTCCCCTGCCTAGGGTTAATTACAAGTTAGATAAAGACCTTAGGATAAGGATTATCAGATCCTTCCCGACTTTTAGGAATGTGGTGCATACACTTAATTTTTTTTTGTTGTTGTTTTGGAATTTGTTTGTTTTAATTTTATTACAAGTTGAATTCTATTTACATAATGAAATTAATTTTGTTTATTAAAATTTAAAATTTTATGTGAATTGATGTTGATTTATATTTATATAATTGTGTCTAAATATATTTTTAGAATTGCAATTAATTATATCTATGATAATTGGAAATTGGAAATTTTGGATGATGATTGTTGACATTGTTAACTTTTGATTCCAAATCTAATATACAATTATTATTGGTATAATTAATTAAATGAACATGTATGTTCCGAGCATTGAATAACATGCATTATCCAACGTGTAATTTTGTTTAGAAATGGCATCTGCATCTAAGAACATTGTCGCCGAACTTACCAAAGGAGAAAAATTTAACGGCGACAATTATGAGATATGGAGCATGAAAATCCAATATGTTTTGGAAGAACAAGAGGTTCTTGAAGCTCTTACAACAACCATGGAAGAGCCTGAAGAGGGAGTCACGACTCAACACAGACGAGACCGTGCCGCTTATGACATATGGAAGAAGAAGAATTCCTCTGCTCGCATTACTTTGTTGAGCAGCATAGACAATGATCTTATGAAAAAGTACCGGGATTACGAATTAGCAAAGGACATGTGGTCCGCACTTGCTACAAAGTTTGGCGGTATGTCCATTACCAAACTCCGGTCACTCACTATCAAGTTTGACACATATAAAAAGAAGCCTGAACATACTATGAGAGTACATTTACGGCATTTGTCAAACATGATAAGTGAGTTGAGAGATGAAGGTCATGTCTTAACTGATGAACAACATGTTCAAGCTGTCATAAGGTCATTGCCTCAAAATTGGGAACATATGAAAATACACCTTACCCACAATGAGGGCATCAGAAATTTAGAAGATGCTATACGCCATTTGGAACTGGAAGAAGATCGCCTTAATGCGAGTAAGGCAAATACTGATGTGTATATGGCTGGTTCCAGTTCACATGGTGGGAAGGGATTTAAACATAAATTCCAAGGTGGATCCCAAAGAAAAGGCAATACTGAAAAGGCTCAAGGGAAGAAGAGAAAGTTCTTCAAACACGGAAAAGGAAAGCATCCTGCTAGGAAGAGGAATATGGCAAAGGTGAAATGCTATAATTGTGGTAACAAGGGACATTTTGCTCGCGATTGTAGCGAGCCGAATAAGGTAAATTACTTGTTTGAACAAGTAAGTTATATAAATGTTTCCAGTTCTGTTTTTCTAACTGAGTCTCATCCTTTGTGGAATATAGATTCAGTAGCAACAGACCACATAGCGAGAGACAGGAGTGCTTTCGTGGAGTTTCGACGAATACCACGGGAAACAAAATGGATATATGTAGGTAACAATTCAAAAGTGGAAGTTAAAGAGATCGGCACATGTAAATTGATCATGCGTGGAGGTCGAATCCTATACCTACATGACGTGTTATATGCACCCGATATTCGTCGAAATTTGATTTCCGTGTTAGAACTTGTTAAACTTGGTTTTAATTTAAATTTTTCCAGTCCTGGTGTCCATTTATTTTTGGACACAACATACTATGGTTGTGGTTATTTTTCCGATGGTTTTATAGTACTTGATGTTACTTATAATAATAGTAATGTTTGTTTTTCCTTTATTACATCTTCTAATAATGATGATGTGAATGTATGACTTACAAGGCTTGGCCATATTGACCAACAACGAATGAATATACTAGCAAGAGAAGGCTTGTTAGGATCATTAACAAGTGAAATATGATCACAAGTGATAAATGATCACTTTATCTGTCTAATTGCCAGATTAGAGTTCTGATGAATTAAAAGTATGTAAAGTGAACTCAAGTTAGACATTAGGTATGTCTAAACTAAAATCTGTACAACATTTACAAGAAAAGAGACATGCACTCCATGGGAAAGGAGGAAATGTTGTAGCATGTGATTCATACCGCATGTGCAAAACATTGACCAAAGGGGTAATGAAAGTCAAAATCTCAACTTTAACATTGTGTGAGACCCCGAGTTTTTTTTATGAATAAAATCTCATAGAATACCCTTATTACTCTATTCTGTTTCTTGAAAACTTCATTTAATGATTGCTATCTTAGAGTGTTACCAAAGGATTAAGATAAATTCAATCTGCTGGGACATTTCTAGAAAAGCAAGTTAACTAAAAGTTGCAAGAATCGAGAAAAGAGGAAGATTACGATTTTGAATTATCACATTATAATCATGTGTATTCATTGGTCGACCAATTATGTTTTTACTTTTATGTAAAGATAGAACATAATTATGAATACAACGGATATTTTTTTTTTTTTTTTTTTTGTAAATGAGATTGTTAGAAAAATGTGATAAGTAATCTAGGGTATTGCATACAACATACAACCTGAGTTTCACAATTCGAGAAGTTATATATTCCTAACAGATATATGACTAACGTGCTCTCGAAGTATGCATGGTCACACGACATATTTACTAAGGTATGAACCTTAAAAGAAGCATAGAGAGAGATAGTCCCATCATGTGTGAGTGGGAGATATTGGATAAGGGTACACCCATGATGGGTTACCCCAAGCGACGTGTGTGAGATGAAACTGTCAAATGCAGTTTCTCTCTAACTGCTACTTATAAAAGAAAAATTCTTTCTTTGAGTTACGAACACTGTTACTCTCAAAAAAAGGCAAAAAGAATATACGCTCTCTCTCTCTAGAATTTGGAAAACAGAAATACGATTTGTGGTTTTTCTTCCAGATTACTTTGTTGCTTCAGAGATAAGGAAAGGAGGTATTTATGCTGTGTTAATTCATTGTAATTCATTTATGTACAAATGTGATTGCAATGGTGACTATGATCTTGGGATAATGTTAGAATATATGTTATTCTATGTTATTTCCAACAGTATGCATACTATTTTGCTTGATACATACTCTTGTTTATTGTATTCCCTTAACAACTGCTTTTATTTTTCCCATGAAATGAATGATTCAAGATCTAAGTTTCTGTCTTACAGAAGAAAACGAAAAAGAACTTGAAATTATCCATGAATATTGAGCAATATTTATTGAGTCTACTTTTTAAATACATTCATTTATTCATTTTGTGCAGTTGGACCACGTCAATTCATATACAATAATTGTATTCAATATTTTTATTCATTTACGTATAGTATTATTTATGTTTTATTGAAAACTATTATATGAATCTATGAACCAGTCCGTCTTTCTCTCCATGAATGAACACAAACCATATTCCACTTTTTTTTTTTTTTTTTTTTTTTTAAATCAGTACTATGTTGAAAAAGAGCTTAAAGCAGCGGGATCCCATCACAGAATAAAAACTTGGTTCTTGCTGTTGGAAGACTGCCTACTTCTACTTCAGAATTCCTGATTTGCAGAACCACAATATTCAGAATAAACTTAATTAATAATAAGAACTTTATGAGCTCTAGAAAATACTGGGGTACATGTAAATAATCAGTCCTTAACGTTTCAATCTAAGATGAATGACAAGTCGTCTCTGTCTAAGTAATTTAGATGACTACGTGTTCATATTTATAGAGTATATAGATGACAAATCGCCTATATGTTTTATGTTATTAATGAGAACTCGTTTATAGATACTCAGAATACGAAGTAATTTCAGCTAAAGAATTATGAAAGTAGAAGGCAAATCTTTCACTATTTCACTCTTAACTTTACAGACTTGTTTGTCGGCCGTGGAGTATTGACCGTTTAACTTTCAATTATAAACGTCTTAGCTAGTCATCAAAGATTCATTGCCACTTAAATGATACGCTAATAAGAAAGGAGACACTCAAGTTGCAGAAATTAATGGAATCTTTATATATTATTGTTGATGTTTGATTTTGATATTAACGATTTCGCACGTGTAAAGTGTTACGAAGTTACATGTGAGGTGATTGTAGAGAGATGATTAAGCTGCTGAGATGATATATGTTTGAAGAAACATAGGCAAAAAATTGACAAGAGAGATTTTCATAGTGGTTTGAATGCTTGAAGCAAATCTTATGTCCACTATTATTTTATTATTCTCTGACTATTTTTTTGATATCGCTTGTAAGACATATAAAGATGGAGTAATGCTATGTTTACAGAGAAAAGTAATGGTTGAAGCTCAAATGTATGCCCAACTCTCATATATCCCCCATCTCCTTGATGAAGATTGCTGCCCATTTATATAGCTGAGTCCAATGCAATGAGTGTTTTTGCAAGTTGTCTTGACATGTGGGGATCCCTCCTTAATCCCGATCTTAAAATGAGATAGGATTGATATAAATACTCCTAATAACAATTTAGGTCAGTTTGGTTTTGACAGCTAATGTTATTTTGTCCTTAAGTGCTTGACAAACTTTGATTAATGGGACTAGCAATTCATTTTGATTGATGGTTCTGATGTCGGTATGTATTTTTACCATAATAGAAGCCCCTAGTTTTCGAAGTGCGTAATCACGCTTCAAAAACTTATATCTTTGATCTGAATGGCTGTTGCACTATAGGCTGCAATCTCGAACTGAAGAACAAGAACTATGCTTGGCGTGATCAGGTGCTGAGAGTGAGGATTGCGATCTAATAGCTTAGAGTTGATCACGATTTGAGAATTGGGAGCTGATCACAATCTAAGAGCTGCTGTTACACATCCAAAGCATAATTTCTTAGAAAGAGCTAAGCGTCAAAAGCCCAAATGCATGGTCCAAAGGTCTTAAAGGAACATGTCAAATTAAAACAACCATAACTTTTGATCCGGGAGGAGTTTTGAGCCTGTAAGATATCAACGGAAAGCTGTCTCGAGCTCTACATCGTGCCAATGGGGGAACTTGATTGGGGTTGTTTTTAGGGCCAAAATCCATTATTTTAGCATGTTTTGGGATTGCTTTCATTTTTCAAGGCGTTTAGCTAATCGCGATTTGAGAACGAATCGCGATCTAAGAGCTAAGAACACCATCTGAGTTTGCTCACAATCTCAAAGCTAAGAGTTGGTCATGATTTGAGAGCTAGGAGTTGATCACGATCTGATAGGGGCCTGATCTGAGAGCTTGAGGCATGTGATCTGAATGATCCAAAGCATGCAATCTCAAGATAAGGAGCTTGATCTAAAGCACGCGATCTGAGAGTTTAAGGAGCTCGAGATGAGTGCCTGATCTGAACATTCGGAGACATGCAATCAGAGAGCTTGAGAGCTCTTTGGGATCTAAGAGCTTCAGAGCTCTTTATGATTTGAGAGCTTGAGAGTTCTTTACGATTTGAAAGCTTTAGAGCTCTTCGTGATCTGAGAGCTCGAGATGAGTGCATAATCTGAACAATTTGAGACGCATGATCTAAGCACTCGGAAGCGTGATCTAGGCACTAGAAAGTGCGCGATCTGGGCACTCGGAAGCGCACAATCTAGGTGCTCAAAAACACGATCTGGGTGCTCAGAAGCGCGATCTAGGCGCTCGGAAGTGTGTGATCCGAGTGCTTGAAAGCATAATCTAGGTGCTCAGAAGTGCGATCTGAGTGATCTGAGAGCTCCAGATGACCACGCGATCTGAGCGCTCGGAAGCGCGATCTGGGCGCATGATTTGAAGTTAAATATCAGAGTGATTGGAGCACCCGATCTTAGCGATCTGAGAGCTCTGATCTGGAACAACCTTCAGCATTTTGACGATAACTTAAGCTGTAGACCTCGAATTTAGATGATTCTTAGACCATTGGAAAGCTAACTTGAAGGGCTACAATTCTTGTGTTCACTGCTTTGGCAAATTCAGACTTTATCTTGCTTAGATTTTCACATATGATAATGTGATTCCTGAAAAAGAAGCTAAAAGTTGCTGAAGAAGTTGAGACTTGCCGAAAAAACAAGGAGAGTTGATGTGAATCATGTTTTCTTTCTAGCATCAAACTATTGATGCTTGATTTTTACAGTAACGTCAAACTGTTGATACTTGATTTTTATACTAACGACTTCGCACATGTAAAGTGTTATGAAGTCACACGTGAGCTGATTATAATAAGTGTGTGAGTTACTGTATGCACAGTAGCATACAAAGACGTAAATGTAAAGTTGACAAGATAATTCTTATAGTGGTTCAGATGCTTAAAGCGAATCCTACGTCCACTGTTATTTTATTATTATTTGATTTTTTTTTAATATTGCATGTAAAGCGTACAAATATGGAGTAATGCTTTGTTTACAGAGAAAATTAATGGTTGAAGCTAAAATGTATGCCAACTCTCATATGTCCAGCCCCCTTGATGAAGATTGCTGCCCATTTATATAGCTCACTCCAATGCAATAAGTGTTTTTGCAAGTTGTCTTGATACGTGGAGATCCCTTCTTAATCCTGATCTTAAAATGGGATATGATTGATATAAATGCTCTTTCTAACAGCTTAGGTCGGTTTGGTTTTGATAGCTAATGTTATTTTGTCCTTAAGTGCTTGCCAAACTTTGATTGATGGGATTGACAACTTATTCTGATTGGTGGTACTGATGTCAGTGTATATTTTTGACATAATAATTATATTGTCCTCTTTAATTGACTCATAACTCAAATTAAAACACTTTTTACTCCCTTTACATATTGGATTCCTAGGTATTCATCATTTGGAATTAAATTATTTGCTACTTTTTCAAATTCATCGCGCTTGGGTAACTGATAAATGGCAATTGATTTCACAAGGCGTTTTATTAAGTTTTTATATTAGACTGCCTATAGAATGAGTAATTCAGATTTCTCGATCGATAATTTTCTTGAGAATGTGTCCACTACTAGAAAAACCCCAATCCTTGATGGATAATAACTGTCGAGAAGAGTGTTTCTTGACAGTTCTTTACCTGTCATTGAAGCCAGTGTCAATAAAGGGTAGTGACCGTTTTTTAATTTTCAAAAGTTTCTTGATGGATGTCTTGACAATTATAACCCGTCAAGGATTAACCAAATTTTAACCAATCTTTGACAGTCTTCAAACTGTCAAGAGATTTTAACAAAAAAAAATAATAATTAATAATAATAATAATCAAATTTTATTAATAATAATTTTCCATCCTCGATAGTCTTAAAACTGTCAAGGATTTTTTTTGTATATATATTTTTAAAAATATTTTTATTTTGTAATTAATTAATTTTTTTGTAATTTATTACCTATTAAATAATAGAATAATGCAATGAAATACTTCATAATATTCCTCAACCAACAAAATAAATGTAAACATTCAACAATCTTTGAAGCATACTAATTAAGTAAACGAAATTCAACAATAGCATATTATTCAACAAAAGTTTAATACATATTTTTTTCCCTTGTTAACGCCTAGACATCAATAACTACAAAAAGTTCAATACGTACATCGCCCATTCTCCTCTAACTTCATCGATCTCCGCAGCTATGTATATTTCTTTCCCTAGAAACTGCAAAAGATTAAACGTAGATAAATTCAGTATATATAAAACTACAAAACATTGATGAAAACCCAATTCACACCTTCAATCACAACTCACTCAGATTCCAGCAAAACAGAAATTCCAGAATTCCACAACCAACACAGATAACAATTAAGATAAACACAATAAGCAACATAGAACAATCAAACAAATACTCTTCAATATGTATATCAATATTGGTAGTAATTCAACCAATATACCAGTTTAACACAAGATTATCAACACCATTCAACATTCATGTTTTAATATTCTCAAAACCCCTTAATCATTATACAATAAACCAACACTGTTGTCTTTTGTTTTATAAAATGTTCAGACTTCTAATCCGTTATCATGTACTCAAAATCCAATTCAAATTTACTTTACAAGAGATTATCTTACATTTAAAATTCGTGAATTCATGATATGATAATATTTCAGATTCATGAGAGCTAAGATTGAATTGTCTCTAGAATAATAAACAAGAGAGAATTCGAACAATAATCTAAGTGGAAACCTTATTGCTAGTCAGAAATCTCAATCACCTCAGCTTATGATTATTTTAATTTAGGCTAATTTCCTTATGAAACAATAAACAAGAAACATTTTCTACAACTAATAATCATAAAAATTCAACTAACAATCACTTCAACTAATAATCATAGAACGAAAAGTCTGCAGTATACTTGTGAGTTGTGACCACACTCAATAGTGTACTATAGCAACATCATAGAATAACATCTACATTAACTATACATCCTAATAAACATTAATTATTGAAATCCAAATGGAAAGTAAACTTACATGGTTTTTTAGTACTGCCAACCCATTGTCAACTATATCTCTCGTGTATCTCATTACATAAAACCCACATTTGACGCTTCCCGGTTGGATTGGTCCTTACACAATATTAATTCGAAAGTAAGCATTATTCAAAAGGTAAAAAACTATTATAATGGAAAATTAATTGCTATTGATAATAACAATTCTACGCACCAATCCTTTTTGTCATGTGATAGTAGCCCTTTTTTTGGACATCTTATGGGTAGAATGAATGAAGATACCATTGTGAAAGTTAAAACAACTTCTAAATTTATGAGTAGAAATTTATATTATATAAAGCATAAAAAATGACATAAGTAGGGCTACTAACTTTTGCACCACTTCTTGTAAATCATGTCCCATATCTCCCTTCAAGGGATCAAGATAGTACACAGTTAAAGTCTTCATGTTAATACCAACAAGAACCCAATGAAATCTATTAAGAAACCTAATAAGTACCCAACAGAACAACCACAAAGAAGCAATAAAGTAATCACCAAGCAAGAACCCAATGTAAGGAAATCAATGAATTACTAACCCTGGGTTGTATGGAACTATAATTAAATTCTCGTTTTTAACAATTGCCAACCGATTGGCAAGCAATTGTGCCCTTTGAGTTCTTGTTCCCATGGCATTACTGCTGCCTGCTATAAACAATGCGCTGGGGCTCATAAACCAAATCAATTTCAATCACCACCATTACCCTTCAGCTTCTCATATAAGGCCCTGCTTCAATTCAAAAAATACCAAAATAATAATCATACGCAATATAACACCCAATTAAGATTAAATCATAATCTTCACATTTGTTTTCAATGATTTATGTACATATTTCACATTTGTTTTAACTCTCCACATTCTCCTTTGTCCTATTCTATACATGCTACCATTATCAACTTCACATGCCTACCACCATACAACTCATTTGTTTAAAGATTTTCAGATCCTATCGGGTCAAATACTGGACAGTCCAGCCCATTTATTTACACAATTGAATGGCCTATGTACATATACCTCAATCACCTAAATTTCTCCAGATTTATGAGTCTATACCTCAATAATATTAGCCTGGTCCTTCCCTGTCAAAACCCCTTCAAGGTCCCACGACTGCTCTGTCTCTCTGCCTTGCTCAGCCACAGCCTCAGCCCAAAACGCAGCCTTCACCCACACACTATCTCCTACTATATTGTTTCTTTTTTCGAAAATTACAATCTGAAATTCTTTCTATTTGTCCTTAAAAATGGGTAATGCGAAAATTCTAGTTTAAATATGTAAGGTAAGAAAGGTCACAACAGGTGATAAGAGAAATTCCTAGATAATAAATGTGAGAATGTACGAATAAAAGCAAGTGGGTGTGGAGTGTTAGATAGATAGGTCCACAGCATAATACAATAGGCGTTTTAAGTTTGAAGTTGAAATGTGATTGGTAAATATATTTATATATAAACATTTCAACATTAAAGTAGTCCTTTTGTTAAAGTGTAAGAGGCACTGTCTCACAAAAGTAAGAGGCACTGTCTCGTTAAAGTAGTCCTGAGTACTTACATGATATAACAAAGAAGATTCACAAAAAGTCAGCAGAAGTAGGAACACAAAGGAGGCGAAGAACATTCATCATTCTAACAGGACTTTTACTTTGGAAAAGGGGTACTTTTACAATACCGTACGAAATAACCAAAGAAGATTCACAAACCAGAGAAATGAAAGCACTTCCACAAAGTTAGGAAAAAAAAAAAAAAAAGGAGGAGTTCAGCAACTCAATCAATAAACAAATAAGTCAAGGATTTCAAGCAAACAAACGATGAAAATCAGTTGTGAATAATAAATTTACACACATTTTCAGGGTTTAACAACAATGCTATTAAGGAAATTGAAAGAAAGTGATGGTGAATGCCTACCAATTGAGTATTTTTCTTCAAAGCTCTCTTGAGTTCACTGTGAAAGCAAGAAGTAATATATGGAGAAGAAGAGGCGAACGGATGGAGAAGTCCAGATTTCAGCCTTCAAATGGAGAAAACGAGGCGAATGGAGTGGAGAAGTCAATGATTTCAGAGAAAATGGAGAAGAAGAGGAGGACAGAGTGGAGAAGTGGAGTGCGTCGTCGGCGGCGGGGTTTTAGTGGTCTGGGGATTTTGTATGGATAGTGGCGACAAGAAGCGGAGAAGTTAATTAGCGTTTATTTTTTTAATTTTTACTTTTTCTAATTTTTAAGGGTTCAATTTAAGTTTAATTTTTTGAGCAAAAATGTTTAATTTTTATTTTTAATAAAACCGGGTTTGGAGTTTTGTGTGTCTTTAATTTTTGACTTAGGGACTTTTTAATTTAAATTGTTTAACTTTAAAATTTTAAGGAAAAATTGTTTAGTTTTTGATTTGTTTTTTAATAAAATCAGAAATTTGGTTCTTTGTATTTCTATGAACCAAAATTGAACCAATTTACCGGATATCTGGAAAACCAGTTCGGTTTGATTTTGACGTTTTTCTTAACACCCTTACATTTGAGTGTTGGGGATACGTCTTGTCAGAACTTACCGAAGTTAACAATCTTGTCGAAATAGGTACGATGTAAGCGCCAAAGTCAGTGAGCGAGTTGTCATCTACTGAACGAGAGTGGTAGAAATGAGAACTACTTTTCCAGTGTCGAAAATTGGTCAACTATGAGGGTTTGCACAAATGAGTGAAATAGCGGATATGCATAAGTTAGTTAATGAAAAATAGGTGGGAAAAGTTTAAGGCAACTTTTTTTTTTGGTTTTATATAAACTTGATAGAATGCAACAGTGAAGAACAAGATTCGTAAAGTTTATTTTTGAGCAATTACTTGACAGTTAATAACTGTCAAGAATCAGCTAAAATGGTTAACAATTATTTCAAGTTCTTAACAATTCATAAACTGTCAAGAATCAAGAAAATCTGTCAAGAAAGGGGGTTTTTCTAGTAGTGGTAACTTGTGATGAAAGGGAGGACATTTGGGTATAACACAATTCTTAAGTTAGTAAGAGTTATAGATCTTTCCAACAATAATTTCTTAGGAGAGATTCCAGAAGAATTGAAAAATCTTGGAGCATTGACATCATTGAAATTATCACACAATCATTTTACTGGTAGAATTCCAGAGCGTACTGATGTTATGGAATCGCTGGAGTCCATTGATTTTTCTAGTAATAAGTTGTCTGGTAAAATTCCACAAAGCATTTCAAATCTGTCTTTTTTATGTTCCTTGAACTTATCCAACAACTTAATTGGAAAAGTTCCTTTGTCTACTCAGTTACAGTCCCTTGAGGCATCTTGTTTCACAGGCAATGAACTTTGTGGACCGCCACTTACCGAGAACAGCACTGTAACTATTCTGACGTCGGACCATGATAGTGGAGGAGGAAATGATGATGGTAGTGAACACTGAACATGAAGTTGACTGGTTCTACGTAGGCATGGCACTTGGATTTATGGTGGGTTTCTAAGTCCTTTACTTATCAGCAGGAGGTGGAGGGTTATGCATTTTCATTTCTTAGAGAGCCTTTGGATCAAATTTTGCACTGTTGCGAGAAAATGTTTCCAGTTGCTTTATGTTTTAGAGCTATAGCTAGCTTTTTACTAATCAAGTGTTACAGAAAAATAAATAAAAGAAGTTGATGTTGGCGATTGCATTATTGAAAATATTATTTAGTTCCTGCGTGTATGCCTACTATTTTGCTTGATACATACTCTCTTGTTTATTATATTCCCATAACACCTGCTTTTATTTTTTCCATGAAATGAATTATTCAAGATCTGAGTTTCTATCTTACAGAAGAAAACGAAAAAGAACTTGAAATTATATTGCATATTATATTTTTTTATATGGAGCTGGTCTTACATAACCATAGTTTTTCTTTAACCTAATGTAATTTCTTAAACCACTTCGAAGAGTATCACTTTGATGTTCTACAGGAAAAAATGATAGCTAGCTTGAATAGGTCCCTCAAAATAGTAAATTGCAACGCAATAAAGAAAAGGTAGGTTACGAAAGCAAACCTACTAATGACCAAAGCGACTCTGTTCACATCTCTACATCTCTATAATGAGACATGTAAGAGATTGAGGAATGCCATCATCATGCAAACCATGGAAATATTCACATCAACAACCCCGTCATCATGCAATGACATGAAGAACTTCTTTCCTGCATGCGACCGTGCATAAAGAGACTCAAAAACACCTAGCGCTATTATAGTCGATAGCAACCTTATTGCATGCACGAAACCAAATATATCAAAATAATTTAGCTTCATCATGATGCGGTAGCGGTGGACCCGGAGGATTCTTGTGAACAGAGAAACTGATCGGTCCTGCTGTAAATACGAAAGAACTGATAGATGAGTATGTTGTGCATAGAAGGAGAGCCGAAAATTTTATTGTCGTAAACTATATCCACAGTGTTATGCCTGGG
This sequence comes from Pistacia integerrima, assembly GCA_026225825.1. NCBI lineage: Eukaryota > Viridiplantae > Streptophyta > Magnoliopsida > Sapindales > Anacardiaceae > Pistacia > Pistacia integerrima. Next base: position 11,381,136 of record CM047738.1, read on the forward strand.
AAAAAGAGTCTGATGCAGTGCCTTGTCAACGCAAATCGTCAAATCTCGGGAAGGTCCCACTGACGTCCTGGCGCAGCCATGTCACGTGGTGACGTGAACGGCACACTCCTATCAATGAAGTGGGTACGCGCCAGACTGAAGAAAGGCTGGAGGATGTCCACGTGTCTAAATCTCGGCACACGTCGCGTGAAACCCTCAAAGTTGATAAGCGACATGACGCAAGGAAGGATCTGCATGGTATCTGTCCCCCTTTTTACGGATTCAGTAATGATTACGCCAATGTATCCCACTATAAATAGAGAGCCTCTCTCCCATTTGTGGGATTCACTCATTCTACTCTTTATTAGCTCAATTCACTCTGTAATAACTACTCTCTCCCTCTCTTGTATTCCAACTTCTGTAAAATCAGCTTGCTAGCCGCGACCTGATTCCTTAAAATATAAATACCATATCAGTGGATGTAGGATTCGCTTTTGGGCATCCGAACCACTTTAAACGTTGTGTCCATTCTCATACTCTCAACCCCCCATTCACGTGTATCTCCTGAGCCAGCTCAGCGTTTCCCACGTGCGAATCGTTGGTGTCAAAAATCAAGCATCAACAGTTTGGCGCTAGAAGGAGGGCCTGATTTAGCATTCGTCATTCATCAGGAGAATCTTTAACCAACTGGTCCTACAACAGCAAATGGCTCGCCGATTTGAACCTGAGCGAACCAATCATGGTACTGAGGGGATCCCCCAAGTGTAGGAGGACACTTCCCCCGAAATACCCTTAGTACCGCAAAATGCCGCAGGGGATATTCCCTCAAGTTCACAACTTGACCCTGCCATCATGAGCTACCTGGAGAGGTTCAACAATACTTTTCAAACGGTTAACCAAAGGTTGGACCATTTGGACCGGGGCATGCCACCCGAATCAGCTGGGGCGGTGCAACCGCTAAAAATGCATGCAGGTCGCGCAAAAGCACGGCAAAGGGCGATAGCCCGTGCCACAAGCACTGTAGCGAGTCGAAGGAAGGGTAAGCAAATGGCAAAAAATGGGCCTAAGGGCTCTAAAGGGTTGGCAAACACCGACCACATCCTAAGCAGAATACCCGTGGTGTTAAGACTCGGTGAAAGGTCACAGCCCGAGTCGTCCCATGCCACGTCGCATGTGTACCCCTAGAAAAGTGCTAGGTGGGGCGATTCTCATCATCGCCAGAAAAGCAATCCTGATCATAGTCACGCGGGAGGTTCCCACATTCCGCGGGGCAGTTTGTACCACCACGGAGGTCGTGAAAATTCCCCGCACTAGTCATTGCAATCACACGGTACTAGCCAGCGTGTGTCAAGGGCGACCGGAACTGCCAACCGAGGCGAAGAGGAATTCGACCTCCTGACTTTCCTTAACCTCAACCGCAAGGGTCGAAGTCACGTGGGGGAAAGCAATCCCCAAATAGCCCCGCTGCCTCAGATTGAGGGGCTATAGCGAGCTCTAGACCAGCTAAAAGCTCAACAGAATGAGCAAGGGCAGGTCGCGACAAAGTCTCCTTTTTCTCCAGAAGTGCTAGCTGTCCCACTTCCATCAAGATTTAGAATGCCCGACATGCGGACGTTCGATGGAAATTCTGATCCACAGGATCACTTGTATGAATTCAACGACCTGATGAAACTTCACCAGGTCTCCGATTTGGCGAAGTGCCATTGTTTAGCAGTAACCCTTACCTTTCATGCCAAACGATGGTTCAGGTCGCTCCTAGTGGGATCGATCAGCTCGTGGCCTCAGATGAGCACGACGTTCCTAAGGCACTTCCAAGCAAACCGAAAATTCTCAATGCCTTTGAGCTACCTCAACAATATAAGGCAAGAGAGGGATGAATCCCTCAAATCATACATCGATCGATTCCACGGAGAGCTTAATAAGGTAGCTCACACTCCCGAAGAGTCTGTTCGGACTTTTATCATAGTGAGAGTTCACTCGCAGACCGACCTGTGGAAAGAATTACAAGCTGAGGATGATGTTTCCCTCACCCGTTTCTATAACCTTGTAGAGAAGTACCTTCATATTGAAAATTTCGTGACGGTGCTCCACTGCCACGACCTCGGCGCTTCAGGTAGTGCGCCTGATCAGGAGGAAAGTAGGAGAGTTGATCGCAGATGGGCTTCGGACGATCAACGAAAAGGAAAAAAATCGCGCTATGAGCCCAAAAAGTCTTATGCTCCCGTTCCTCATCATGATAGCGACATAAATCAATATACGCCTTTGAATGCATCTGTATCGGCTATTCTTGATATGTCAGAAGAAGCCAGCCTGCTCGGAGAGCCTGAGCCTATGAAAAATCCCCCATCAGCCAGAAACAATAAAAAATACTGTCGCTTTCATTGGGATAATGGGCATCACATCGATGAGTGCCGAGCTCTCAAACAGGCAATCGAAGACCTCATCAAGAAAGGGCATTCAAAGAGTATACCGACGACTCCACTCCCGCGCAAGAGAAAAATCAAGGGGAACCAGGAAAGAAGCGACGTGATCGCAAAGGCGTATGTAGCGTCAATATGATCTTTGGAGGGCCGCACCTCGCGGGGAACTCGCAAAGTACCCAGGAAAGGTATGCTCACGTAGCCCATCATGACCCTATCAGTGTGATGAGTGCGACGCAGTGACCACAAAAGGTTCGTAGGGAGGAGGAAATTACCTTCTTCGAAAAGGATGCAGTTCGATTGCATCATCCCCACAATGACGCTCTTGTGATCACACCCCTAATAGGGCACTATGACGTCCACAGGATGTTGGTGGACAACAAAAGTGCTATGAACATCCTGTTCCAGTCAGCTTCGAAAGAATGAACCTAGATGAGGTCGACCTGAAGCCTACCTCGATCCCCCTATACGGTTTTACAGGGGACCACCTGATCTCCAAAGGAACGATCTCGCTTCCAATCATGCTGGGTGACTTTGACGAAGTGACCAAGGTAACTGAATTCTTGGTAGTGGATTGCCCATCCGCTTTTAATGGTATCCTGGGGCGACCTCTACTGAGAAACTACAAGGCGTTCACTTCGATATACCATCTGAAGATGAAGTTCCCCACCCCGACGGGGATAGGGGAAGTCAGCAGATCTCAGCACGTATCTCGCGACTGCTATGTAAAAGCAGTGCAGATGGCATGCAAAGGGAAAAGCATTTCGCGCGGCGTTCCCTGCCAAGCAATGGCGATCAGCCGGATCGAGCCATAGCCTGGCCCAGCCAAGGATAACATGGATCCTCGTATTAAAGAATGCCCCTCTAGTGGGCCAGTTGAGGATCTGTCTGAGGTGTTAGTCGACCAGAATGAGCCGAGCAAAGTATTGAAAATTGGGAGCAATCTCAACCCTCAGCTCGCCATCGAACTGACCAGCTTCCTCAGAGAGAATATCGATGTGTTTGCGTGGTCGCATGCAGATATGGTCGGGATCAACCTGGATATTATTTGCCATGCATTGAACATCGATAGTGAAGCCAAGCCAGTTCACCAAAAGAGAAGAGCGATGGATCTAGAGCGATATGCCGCCTTAAAACTTGAAGCAGATAACCTCATTTGAAATGGATCCATCCGAGAAGAACTCTATCCGACTTAGGTTACCAACCCGATCCTAGTAAAGAAGCCTAACGGCAAATGGCGGACCTGCGTCGACTTCACCGACCTCAACAAGGCATGCCCAAAAGATAACTTTCCCTTATCGAGAATCGACCAGCTCATGGATGCCATCTCTGGACACGAGTTGCTGAGTTTTATGGATGCCTATTCGGGATACAATCAAATTCTGATGTACGCATCGGACAAAAAACATACATCCTTTGTAACAGATCGGGGGTTGTACTATTACAAAGTAGTGCTTTTCGACCTCAAGAATGCTGGCGCAACTTATCACCAGTGGTTAACCGGATGTTCTCCGAACAGATCAGAAAATCGATGAAGGTCTATATAGATGACATGCTGGTCAAGTTGCATGTCGCTTCAGATCACATAGCGCATCTCATTGAGATGTTTGATATCCTCCAACAATACAAAATGAAGCTAAACCCCCTTAAATGCTCATTCGGAGTATCCTCGGGGAAATTCCTAGGATACATGGTTAACCAATGGGGAATAGAAATCAACCCTGAGAAAATCCAAGCTCTCCTCGATATGAAAAGCCTGACCAACAAAAAGTAGGTCATGAGTCTCAATGGGCGAATAACGGCACTTAGTCGCTTCATATCGAGGGCTACAAATCGCTGTTTGCCATTCTTCAATGTCCCAAGGGCCAACAAAAAGTTTGGATGGACTCCCAAGTGTGAACAGGCATTCCAGAGCATTAAAGAGCTCCTCGGGAAGCCACCTCTTCTGTCCAAGCCTCTCTTACAAGAGATACTCCTTCAGTATCTGGCCGTCTCTCCGTTCGCGGTCAGTGCAACCTTGGTTCGGGAAGAAGACAGGTTCCAATGGCCAGTATATTACGCGAGCAAGCGTCTGTTGGATGCCGAGATGCGGTATCCCGAAATGGAACAGTTAGCTTATGCCTGCTGATCGCTTCCAGGAAGTTACGACCTTACTTCCACGCCCATACAATCCATGTAATGACTAATTACCCGCTTAGGCAGGTCTTCCAGAAGCCAGAGGTATCGGCTAAACTGCTTAAATAGGCCATGGAATTAACTCAGTTCGATTTGAAGTACAGACCGAGAGCAATTATCAAAGGGCAGGCCATTGCCGATTTCATATCGGAATTCTCATATCATCCGATGGATGAGTTGGAGCAACAACTTAGTGAAGTCATTCAGGAAACTGCTCAAAATCTATCGACTTGGAGCCTCTACGTCGATGGATCATCGAACAGAAAAAGGCCTGGGGCAGGTCTTCTCCTTTTGAGTCCCAAAGGGGCTCGCATTCATGGCATTCTCCGGTTCGGTTTTAAGGCAACCAATAATCAAGCCGAGTATGAAGCTCTGCTTGCTGGACTGCGGTTGGCCAAGGAAATGGGTGCAACCACGATCAGTATCCATAGCAACTCTATCTAGGTCATTAACCAGATTTTGGGAGAGTTCCAAGCTAAGGAAGAAAATATGATCAGCTATCTGAAGAAGGCTAAAGCCGCGCTCGAGCCGTTCAAGCACTTCACGATCACACAGATTCCTAGAGATAGCAACTCTGTGGTAAATGCCTTGGCAAAGATAGTCTCGTCTTTGGATTCCGATGCACCAGACAGGATTCCTGTTCGGTTCATCGAGACCCTTAGCATTAGCCCAACCGAGCAAGCTGTGAATGTAGCAGAATCAGATTCCTAGATGACCCTTATTATTTAGTACCTTAGCGATGGGACCTTGCCTAATGACAAGGTCGAGGCAAGGATCTTGCGAACAAGGGATGCTTGTTATACCCTCATCAGAGACCAACTGTATAGGTGAGGGTTTAGCGCCCCTCTCCTCCTATATGTAAATAGCGAGGAAGCAGATTACATCATGAGGGAGATACATGAAGGGATATGTGGTAATCACACCGCCGCATGATCTCTCACTAACAAAGTTGTTCGCCAAGGGTACTATTGGCCCCTAATCCAAGAAGACACCTACAACTTTGTCAAAAGGTGTGACAAGTGTCAACGGTTCGCAAATATACCGCGAGCTCCTTCCTATGAGCTGATAACCATAACCAGCCCTCGGCCATTCTCCATGTGGGGAATCGATCTCATCGGTCCCATTCTAGTTGGTAAGGGGGAGTCAAGTATGCCGTGATTGCGGTTAATTACTTCACCAAATGGGTCGAAGCAGAACCATTAGTCGCGATCACAACCAAAAAGCTCAAGGATTTCATCTTCAAAAACATTGTATGTCGCTATGGGATCCCTCATACTCTGAACTCGGACAATGGTAAACAGTTCGACAATGAGGAGTTCAAGCAGTTTTACGACGAGCTGGGTATTCATAAAAAATTTGCCTCAGTCGCAAGCAAGCAAATGGTCAAGTTGAAGCTGTCAACAAAACCATCAAGCACACTCTGAAGGCAAAGCTTGGTGCAGCCAAAGGGAATTAGGCCGATGACCTCCCTGAAGTCCTATGGGACAACTCCAAGAACCTCTACCTCAGAGACTCCCTTTTCGCTAGCGTATGGCTGCGAAGCGATGATCCCTATGGAGGTAGGAACTGGTTCACTTTGGAGGGACCTATATAATGAAACCGACAATGAAGCACTTATGCGGGCAAGTCTGGACCTAGTTAAAGAACATCGCAGCAAGGCTCAGCTAAGAATGGCAGCCTATCAGCAACGCGCGAAGAGGTTCTTCGACTCCAAGGTCAGGATAAGAGATTTCTAGGTCGGTGACCTTGTTTTGAAGGAAGTTCTTCTCGGTACTAGAGAACCAAGTGTGGGAGTTTTAGGATCGAAATGGGAGGGTCCATACCGCATCGCCAAAGTGATAAGGCCAAGGACTTATCATCTTAAAAGGCTGAATGGTTCTAAAGTACCCCGAGCTTGGAATGCTGAGCATCTCCGATCATATTATCAGTAATTCCAAACTCAATTTTTCTTTGTAAAGCTTTTATTTTCCATTCTTTGTAAATAACAAATATAATTCAGTTCTTTTGTAATTGCTTTACATGTACAATTCTGCTTGCGCAAAATGTGTAATTATGTTAGCATAGACTTATCCCAGTGTAACTGTAAGCAGTTAACATGCGATCTCATATGTAATGAAGGGCACGAAAGATAAGTACTCATGAAAAATTATTAAAAGCGATGTCTTTATTTATTTAAAATAAGGAGTACATAATCGAGCAGAACAAAAGCTACAAAGGCGGATCACTGATCCTCGTCCCCAAGCCCCGGAGGGGCAACCTTTTCGTCCCCAGTCTGGTCGCCGACTTTCTTTTCAGGTGCAACCTCTTCTGGGACGTACTCTAGTTGCTCTTCCAGGTCAGGCCCCCGAGTTGTCTCCTCGGCCTCGATCCGCGCCAGGGTAGCAAGCTCGTCCCGATACTCACCAGGGAGATCAGACAGATCCATCTCAGGGTGGGTTCTTCGCCTAAAGGGCAAAGATGGACCTGATCATCCAATCTGCAGCCCTGTTCTCCATCTCCGCTTCCTGCTGTTGCATTTTCGCAGTTAGTGAGGCAATGCGACCCTGTGCAAAGTGGAGCGCGACCTCAAGCTCTGATCGCTGCTTCTCAGTAACCTCCCATAGATCGGCCCTTTCCCGTTCAGCCCGCAAGGCTCGCTCGAAGGTACTTTGTAGCGCTTGATCCTTCTCACCCGCCTCCCTAGAGAGCCTGGCCATGGTTCGCTGAAGCTCTTTCACCTCCTCGCTGCGTTTGTCTAGCTTGGCCTTCTGAAAGTCTATTGTACGGTGGGCCGCGTCCCTCTCGAAAAAGTGCTGACCTGCTTGAGCGACGGACGAGTCTCTGTCTACTCGGGCGACCTCCGGCTCGCTTCGCGTTCTCTTCCCTGCACCCACCAACCTTCTAGAATCCCCACCGAGCCTTCTGGCGGGACATATGAAAGCAAGGCTTACACGATGAGAGTAAAGAGTTAGCATACTTCCCTCTAAAAAGCGAAAAAAGGTCCTCGTTTGGGACAGCTCGTTTACCTAGCTCAGGAGTTGGAACGATGTGGACTACATGTCGACAGAATTGGATGCTAGGAACTGCTCAAATGACTCCGTGAGCCCACATTCCAACAATATTAGAACCACTGGCTACAAATGGTCCAGGAGTTGGGCCATTGAGTCTAGCATAGGCATACCGACACCCTCGGCAGGTAGAGCCTATCCCGCAAGCTCTTTGCTCGGCCTCCTCCCAGGGACTACGGCCACTGGTCGTGTCGGTTGGCCGATGGAAATATCGGTTGTGCCCCTGGGTGGCCCTCCTTGGCAGGACGATTGGTAAGGCTACGACCTCTCGGGCAGAATGCCCAAGCCTTCCCCTTAGACTCTAATTCCTCAGTCTGAATTTGCCGCCTCTTCTTAGGCCTCTAGGCCGTGACTTTCTGCTTCAGGTGAGCAGCCAAAGACGGGGGAACCCTCACAGTCGGGATTCGGGTGCCCGCCTGTCTCGGACGGGGGACCTGGGGATTGGGAGCTCTCCAGTGGTCCTGGTATGCTTCTGGGGAAAAGAGAATTGTCTTGGTTGTGGCGACCTGGACACCTTGGGAAGCATGGTCGCTGCATGTGAACACTGTTAGTAAAATAGTTCGCTATAGGAAAAATTAGAAAGGACAGTCAAGAAACTTACTCAGTGGGGGGTCTAAGGCCGCGTCCGCATTAAAGAAGCTGTACCTTCACTTTGTTGGGTTCTGCCTTGTAATCCAAGAACCTCGCGTCCCGACTTTCCTCGGGTAGAAAATCGAATGTTGTGATTCTGTCTGGGTCCCCAAGAAGATTCAGACTGGTCGTTCTATTAACTATCAGAAAAACCAATGGCTCGTTAGCGAAGAACAAAAAATCCAGTTTTAATGAGTTCAAAAAGAAAGAGAATCTACTCGGATCATGGAAGCGGCAGATGCTGTTATAACGAAAAAAGAAAAACTTCATGTCGTATAGTCCTACATTACTTGGATAGCTATGTATCCCCGCTTGTATTGTGTTTCACCTGGACAAGTACTAAGAATCCTTGTCCTTGCTCTTTTTTAAAATGTACGAGCAACCGAGCTCAACCGCGGTTAGCTCGCCCATTCCATTCTCCTGACACGCGATGTACATGGCAATGGCGATCATGTACGCGTTCGGGGTGAGCTGCATTGGGGTGATCTCGAAGTGCTCAAGGATCGACCTGATAAATGGGTGGAAAGGGATCAGCCCCCCACCCTTGAAGATGTCTTCCGAGATCGCGACCAACCCACGTGGCGGATCCCGAGCAGTATGCACCCTATCACGAGAAACCTCTACACTGACAGCGAACTGGCTAACCACCCTTTGCAGCTCGTTAGCGGTAAGCGTCGAGTAAATTTCTAGAGGGGGCTCATAGGGGGATCCTCTATGGGCGAGCTTGTCCCTTCCTCGGCTTTGGTCGTTAGCGGGTCCATTCTGTAGTCTGCAAAAGTGACAAGCAGGATACCATTTAGTCTTCGTACATTACTTCATACGATGACGTGGAGGAGGAATATTTCCTCCCTAAAACCTAAAGAAGCCCTAACAGAATACTTAGTGAGCCACCATCAATGGCTCTAACCCAATGGAGAATATTTCATCTCTGATGAGCAACCGATGGACAGTCATTGCATGGCGACTATTGGAAGCAAAAAGCAAAACCAGAAACAAAAAGAAATCGTCTTTACCTTTTGAAATGAAGAAGATGACTTCTGCTCCAAAAGAAGAACGAACACCACTCTGGAAGGCTCAGAATCAAGACTTGCGAAAGTTTCTTACTCTGAGAAAATGGAAATACTGTGACTTTGCCTTAAGAGAGCTTGGGGTTATATAGTAGAAGGAATGGCGCTTTGGTTTCCCGAAATCAAACGATGTTTGGGCGGGAGACGCATCTGACCGTTGATCACGACCACGTGTCACAAATCAATGAGGAAGAGTGACCGTCATGCCTCGAGAAACCATATCGTCATCCCCTTCCGTTGAAACACTCAAGCGACGTCATGTTTTCCCTCCACATTTAATGCGCCCACACCCGCATTTAATGCTCTAATAGGGAATGTCATTTCAGCATGGCTCGCATTTAATGCGCATGGCTGACACTCATTGCGCATAAGACATGTCTGCCAGAGCAAATAGCATTTCATTTAATACATCCGCTGCAAAAGATGCAACGGATAACATCGGAAGAGGTCATTACCTAAAACACTCTTCACCGTCAGTATCGGAGCAACATGGTTCTTCGAACTTTTCATCAGTCGTGAAGTGACGTAATCGTCCGACCTCATCTCACACGAAACGACATAACGATAAGCTACGAAACAGCGTGATCGCATGTCCTCTTGAAAGCTTCCAAGTGTAAATAGGTCGAGAATTTCGCTCAGGCCGAAATCATCATTCTAGCACTGGGTACCTGTGACCAGGTCGCTGGCCCAGAGGTCGTAGACTACCCCAGGTTGCCTATGAGAGAATGTCCTCCTATCTCTTTTGCAATTAGGTCGGACCAATCGGCATCTCTTCAAACACATCAGATCCAGGCATTTATAGTTTCCAAGGTTCAATTCTCAAACCTTAAAAACTAGGGGACTTCAGTTATACTTGGGAAAAAGAGTTTGACGCAGTGCCTTGTTAGCGCAAATCGTCAGATCTTGGGAAGGTCCCATTGACGTCTTGGCGCAGCCACTTCACGTGGTGACGTGAACAACACACTCCTGTCAATGAAGTGGGTGCGCGCCAAACTGAAGAAAAGCTGGAGGATGTCCACGTGTCTAAATCTCTGCACACGTCGCGTGAAACCCTTAAAGTTGGTAAGCGACATGACGCAAGGAAGGATCTGCATGGTATCCGTCCCTCCTTTTACGGATTCAGTAATGATTACGCCAATGTATCCCACTATAAATAGAGAGCCTCTCTCCCATTTGTGGGATTCGCTCATTCTACTCTTTATTAGCTCAATTCACTTTGTAATAACTATTCTCTCCCTCTCTTGTATTCCAACTTCTGTAAAATCAGCTCGCTAGCCACGACCTGATTCCTTAAAATATAAATACCATATCAGTGGATGTAAGATTCGCTTTTGGGCATCCGAACTATTTAAACATTGTGTCCATTCTCATACTCCCAACCCCCCATTCACGTGTGTCTCCTGAGTCAGCTCAGTGTTTCCCACGTGTGAATCGTTGGTGTCAAGAATCAAGCATCAACACACAGTAAAATAAAGACAAAAATCTATCATAGCCCCATACCATACCACCACTTGTAAATACACACAAATTAACAATGGAAATACTGGTTCAATTTTCCGAGGCTTACCCTCAAGCACTCAAGATATGCATTCTCTCATATGTTTCAACTCCGAACCTGCTTATATAAATAAATGTTCTGTTATGAGACAAAGCAAGCGGTAAAACAAGAACTTTAAAAAATAGAAACGAAACAACTTACCACGAGATAATATAGGAGAGGAGAAATAAGATTTCAGAACATCCAAACTTGGAAAAGCTGAGAGCGACTCACTAGTATCATTCCTTGAAGAGTAATCATAATCCCATTTGTTAAATGGGTCGATTTTGTGCAGAAGTTTTGCTATCATGGCGAGTGGCTGCTATAAATTACAAGCAGTTGAAAGCCTAACAATACAGAGAAGAAAGAAGAAACTCTTCTCTGAACTCTTACGAACCTTAAGGTCTGCTTGAGAGTTTTATAGTAATGGTTATTAGGATAAACCATCGTAGCGGTGGTTTTTAGTAGTGGTTTTTAAAACACCCAATCTATGCTTAAGAGTTTATATTCCAACGATTATGACAGCTTTTTAAAATGATAAATTTACATATATGCTCATAAAAATACCCCAACTTGAACTAGTACTTGGGAGTTTTTTTTTTTCAATTACAAGGTAAGAGTTTTTTATTTATTTTATACTTATTAGTATTTTACAACTTCAAATGTGATAAAGTCTCCTTATCTTTTTTCCCCATTCTTTGCAACATCTGAAATGATTGAAAAATTGTAGCTCCACTTTTCCAAGAAAACATATAGAAATGAGATTTTAATAATTTTTTTTTTATGATTGCTTAAAATTATTTTATATTTAATATGGTTAGAGATACGCATAATATAGTAATTTTTTTTATATAATTAGGATAGTTTTGTAGTATATAGGGTATTTGTAGAATAAAATTTTAAAACCAACCAAAACACCCCGATTTGGAGTGTTTTATAAACCCCTAAAAAATACACTACTCTGGTTCTATGTGGTTTTTTGAGCCACTCAAAACCAGTGCATAAAAAATCTGTTAAGTAATGATTTTAGAATAATTCAAAACCAGTTTAATTAAAAACCCCTCAAAACTAGTGGAAAAAAAACTCCCAAGCAAACCCTTAGAAAATCTTATATTCTATCCTAGAATTTGTTATATTGACCCCTTTTTATAAAATAGTTTACATTTTTCCCCTTCCATAAATTTTAGTTTGGCCCCTAGTTTGAAGATTGGTAGCCCATGCCAACCTTTAAATTTATAAAGAATTTGTTAGTTGTTTGATTAATAAAAAGTATAAGAAGGGGTTATAAGTTTATATATAACAAGGCCTTTATATATAGGTGCAAAGAAGCATATAACATTTTACTGAATATTGATTCATGATATATGTCTAGCGACATATGATCCCATAATTTTAATGTTACACCCATTTGAGTTTATATGTTTGCATGTTCCAATTGACTGGGGTGATTGTTTCATATGCTTCCATATTTTTTTTTTTTTTCCTCTTAAAGTTCTTGACTTGGGACTTTATAAAAGGAGTTAATGACCTTTTCTCACCAAAATAATGGCTTAATAACACTTTCCTACTCACAGATTTTTAAAATATCAATTTACTACCCAAATTTGTATTCTGGTAACGAACAGAGAGCAAACTCGGTCCAGACTATTGGGGCTTTTGAAAAAGGGAGGCTAATAAGTCTTTTGGTGGTGGAAGGTTGGATTTTGGTGGTTGGGATTAATCAAAATTTGACTTGGAAGGGGCGGCTATGCAAACTTTAATCGCTCAATTGCTAGCGATTGGCAGGGTCGACGGGAGTAGGGTTTGAGGGGCTTTGGTGAGTGATGATTGGGGAAGAGAATAGTGGTGGTGTGTGGTTGCAACGATGCTAGAATTGAAAACCGAATATAAATTTGGATAGTAAAGTGGTATTTTAAAAGTCTCTAGATGGAAAAGTGTAATTAAATCATTATTTGGGTTGGGAAAAATTTGTTTACTCTTATAAAAGTCTTTACCATTCAAAACACGTGTAACAACTATATTTGAAACATTAATGCAAAATATTAATAAGACACCAACCTCAACAATGAGCAAAGGGGTGTTTGTTTGACATATTTGTTTATAACTTTTTTAGGCTTATAAGGAAAAAAAACAATTGGGGGAAACCTACTTTTTTTTGTTTTTTTTTTTGTTTCTGCTTATAAGTTACTTTGACCAAGTATATTACCACATTACCCTTATTTAATTTTGAAATTTCATCATAGAACCTTATTTATTATTTGATAAAATAATGTAGTACTTGTTTTAGTAATTTTAATAATAAAATGTATTTATAAGTCACATTTTACCAAACGCGTCAATTACTTATCGGTCACTTATAAATACTTTAACCAAACATGTAATTGCTTAAATTTCAAATGCTTATAAGCCCAAGTTACCTTAATGTGATTACATACCCTAATAATTGACATCAAATTGGTTAGAGAAAAGAAAAATAAAGTAGATTAGAGTTTTATTGGAATGGTATCAATCAAAAGACAACATTAGTATTTATTAGATTTATTTATTTAAATATAATTAAGTTCTTTAATTAAAGAACTTTATTCTATAATACATCATATCAGACAAAATTATGTTTTACAACCTAACTTTATATAATAACGTATATATATATATATATATATATATATATATATATATATATATATATATATATATAAGTTAGGATGAAAAAAAAAAAGAATTTTGTCTAAACTTCTTGGTGAATTTATGAACAATAGCAGGAACCTTTTGGACATTTTGTATCGTTTGGATCTTGACAACAAAAACTTTTTCCTTTCGGGCAATCTCAATGGCAATCATCATCATGGTAGCAATAATCTGATCGAACAAACCCAGTTTCAACTATTGGTAAGTCAACCAATAATATACATGTAATTAAATTAATTAAAACTAATTAAACACATGAAATTAAAATCATAGACATTAATTAATAGCATGTGAAAAGAGAAGAAGAAAAATGAATGGAGCAATTACATGAGGTTGTGACAAAGAGGACAATCAAGGATGCCAATTTAGGTGAAATCTTCCCCATTTTCTTCTATGTAAATTAAGTTGTATAGAAGGAGCTTGAACTAAAACACTATGTGCACTCTACTGCTTCCATAACCTTTATTTATAATGATATAATTAGTAATGGAATACAACCATAATCCTAATTACCAAATAAGATTATAGAATCTCTTCTATCTTTAGAAACCGAAGATAACAAATACCTTAATGATTTATAGGGATAACAACTTTCACCACTTAGATAAATTTTTGTTTGTCCTCATCCGCTCCGTTGGCGAAGAGGATTAGTTTAACAAAAAATTTACGGACTGGATGGGATAGGAATTATAATGACTTTTTTTTATTGTAATCCCCTTCAAACCCTTCAAAATAGTTTGATTCACTGGACTTAAGCCAAATAATATTTCCTCTCACATCCTTCAACATCCATGAACTCGACCTTTCCAACAACAGTCTGTCAGGATCAATTTCTCACTTGTTTTGTTATGAGATGATTGACGCAAATTCTCATCCTTAGCAAAAATTTCTTCCACGGAGAATTACCAGATTATATGGTGAATAATTGGCAAAACTTAATTATCCTAAAATTAGATAACAATAAATTTACTGGTAATCTTCCAACCACCAACCATTGGAGCTTTAAGTTTTCTTGAATCACAACACCTTAGCAACAACCATTTCTTTGGAACATTACCCGTGTCAATTAAAAATTGTACGAAGTTACAAGCCTTCCAGCGTGGATAGGTGAAAGCTTTTCAAGAATAAAGATTCTCAACCTTCGTTCAAATAAGCAAATAACAATTTTGGGGAACCGTTCCAAGGTGTATTAACATAGATCATTAAAATCTAACAAAAATTAGTCGAATATATATATATATATATATATATATATATATATATCCAACTTGTTCATATGAAGACTAAATGGATCCTTAGAATTGTTGGTCGTGTAAGAGTCTCAGTGATCATCCTTATTAGTACTTGGAATGACTCGAACTCTAGAACTCATTGAACTTCATTTTATTCTTTTATCATCAGACCACTTAATGGTGGTTAATAGATAAGATGTTATTATTTAATTAGTTCATTATTCATTCTCGTTAATTAAGTTGATTTTTTTGCTTTCACTGTTTCGTTGCAAAGTTTTATATATGGGCAATAATACTCTTACAACCCAATCTTACAAACTTTCTTTCATAATCCCAATAAGGTAACTCGTAATTAGTCAGTCGGCTTCCGCCTACCCAATTGCAAACTGTCATGTCGGAATTGTAAGAGAAAGTTTATAAGATTGGGTTGTGAGCCAATCTATTTTTTTTTTTTTTTTGTTGGTTAAATTGTGAGCTAATCTTTATTGTTTATATATTAGTTTATCTATCGATATAACAACAATAATATTACACTTTATATATAAACCGTCACAAAGTCACCTTATATTCATTCTCTGTAGTACCTTAAAACGTACATAATATTGGACTGACCACCAAATTAAGAAACATGACTATAACAACTCAAAAGTTAATTTTTGCATGAAGAAATATGACTATTAACAATCAAATTACCCTGAATAGGCAAATAAACAACCGACAACAAAATTAGCAAAAAAATTGAGCGAAAATAGCCATTGAATCCTATAAGAACATAGAAGAGGCTGCAGAGAAATAATGAGAAAATTAAGCATAGAATCATGGGAGGCTGCAAGCCCTGCGCATTTTTGATAGGGTTGCCCTTTGCACTTCTTTCTTTGATTTTATCTCTTCTTGGAGCTGTTATTTGGATTATTGGGTGAGTTCTTAAACTTGGTTGTTTTTCTCTATTAGTTTTATCTGTTTTTCAAATCCTATTTTCTGAAAATTTGAATACTCATTCTGTTTCTCTAATTTGTCAAAAAGCTTTCTATACAATGAATAATTAATCATGCGACAAGTGTATGTCGTATATGAGGACTTGATAACTCATGGTAGTCGATTGTATATAATATACGATGGAGGCAAATATTTTTCTGGATTGTTTATATATCTTAAATTTTGAGGTGTGTATTATTATAGTAAATTCTCATAAAATTTAGAAATAATGAATGTATTGTAGGAGTGTTGTGAGTTTCCTTGAACTTCTTCTGGTTTTCATTAGTTCTCATCTTTTGGGTTTTCTTCTTTACTAGTTTCACCTGTTTTCCAAATCCTATTTTCCAAAAACTCATAACATTGTTCTAAATGTTGAGAAAATCTTCTATTTATCGGATGTATATACAACTCACCAACAAATGTTGACATAACGTTTCATGTGTAGTTGGTTGTATATGATATTAGTTGGCTGTTTATATATATCGTAAATCTTGAGGTGTGAATTGTTATTATAAATTCTAATAAAATTTAGAAAAAAAAAAATGAATGCAGGAGTGTTGTGACTTGTATATGCCCTTGTTGCATATGCTGCGCGGGACTTGCAAATGCGTCGATGAGTCTTATCAAGCTTCCAGTAGAGATTGTTCAATGGTTTATTAATCTCATCCCTTGTTAAAGATTAGTTCAATCTAGTTGTTGCAACCCCCTTTTTTTCTTCTTCTTCTTTTCTCAATTTTAGGCAATTTGTAAATGGATGTTCTCTGAGTTCAATGAATTTGAAGCAATGGGTATGATATATTTTTTTTGATGACCGGGGGTGTTGGGTATGATATATATATATTTTTTATGACCGAGGGTGTCTAGGCCAACTTACGCGTACCTCAACTAATCTCGCAGAATCTTGAAACTACCAATTAGATAAGAGTTCCAGTGGTTACCCCTATTAGCAACCGAGGAGGGACTCGAACTTAGGACCTCTTGAGTAATACACCCAAGAGTTTCTATTAAACCACTCAGTCACCCAGACATAGTTAATGAGTATGATATTTGATTGGCTTATGGTGGCATTTTTCACATCTAAATTTTTATAAATTATTTTTATTTTTGAGTTTCAGTATCCCTCTTACTAATAATCCAATTT
Organism: Pistacia integerrima; assembly: GCA_026225825.1. Taxonomy (NCBI): domain Eukaryota; kingdom Viridiplantae; phylum Streptophyta; class Magnoliopsida; order Sapindales; family Anacardiaceae; genus Pistacia; species Pistacia integerrima. Next base: position 11,398,027 of record CM047738.1, read on the forward strand.
ACTTGAGATGATTGTATATTTATTGAAAAAAAAAATGTTAAAAGAGATGATCCCCACGAGATTTATTGTGGTAACAAAAATTACTCTATTGTCAGTGAACCGTTAAAATTTACACGATTGTGGTTGTGGGTTAGTGAATATATACCAAATTCTTCTCTACCATTCATTTTGACATCTAAAACTTAATATGGATTTATGTTATTTCATAGACTTTAGATGGATTTGTGTTATTCAATCAAACTTCAAGGAGATTAATGTCATTGACTCAAATAATAAATCATGTTTAGTTCAACAAAAATCAATTAAATTATAGTAAGAAAGAATCATTAAAGGAAAAAGAAACGTTTCAATAGCCAATTCCGGAATATACAGTAATTGGGTCAAATTATAGTCTTAGCTTCCTCAAAACTGAAAAGGTCACTAAACTTGGGGCCAAGGGACTTGACATTTCACAAAACCGTCAAGACATTTGTGGGTTAAATCTTGTCTCCTAAGTGAAAGCTCATTCACTAGTCGTGTCTTCTTCTTATGTTTGAAGGTGAAAGAAAGCTATCACACTTTGCACCCCAAGTGCTTGAAACTTTTCCCCTATGGCCCATCCATGTCTCTTTATCACTACATACTTTTAAATACAAGTCATGGTCTTTGTTCAAGTCTAGTTGATTGTTTTTTTCTTTCATGGTGTTTTACATAGTTTGCCCTACCCATTTTGTTGAATAGCTTTCATATTTGAGGCACAACAATCTAAATTCAACTAATTTTTTATGTTATGTTATTTGTTTTTGTCCTCAATTGAAGTTTAAGCTTGTTATAATTAGAGAACGATTGTCAAATGGGTCAAATTGTTTGAGTTAATTTATAAGAGTTATTAGTAATAGATTTCCTGTTAGAGTTGTCAACCATTTCAACAATAAGGAGCGAGGTAGAAGCATACGAGGGTCCCATTGCCCAGTCAGTTGATGGGGGCTTGTAGGCAGTTTGGGCCAATTCTATGAAGACCCATTGTAAGATTTCTCTAAGTAATAAAACTTCTAATAGAAATTGGGCTTCGACAAAGAGATCTTAATAATATTAGGTTTTTCTTATTAAATCTAGTATATAAACATATTATTCTTTTGTATGAATGTGATAGCAAATCATAAGCAAATATGTTCACCGTAACGAGAGAGGTGATGAGATATTTCAATAATATTGACTATGCTAGACGTAGCCCGAATTTTAGGTGAATTAGGGTAAATCGAGTGTGTGCTTTCTCTTTACTGTTTACATTATTTGTGTGTGGTTGTTTACTTGTTGGCTTCGATTACTCTCTAGATTGTTTCATTTCCAAGAGAAATAGATATACGAAATTCCAACCAAGATTTAAGAGGCTCATTCTTAATCTAGGTAAAGTCCATCTTCTTGTGATAGTGAAATTTAGCTAATTTAACAAAGATGCCTAAGAATCTTTACAAATAAAGAGGAAACTAATAGATTTAATTAACCAATGTAAACTAAACCAAATGAGATCCCTAAATATTTGGTTCGATAACATGCTACTAATCCTTTTTCTATTTCAGATAAATCAAAAGGTAATCTCTGACATTCCGCCATTGAATAAATTAGACTCATTTATCCACTTTACAAGGTTTTTTTTTTCTTCAAAACATTGTCAAGTTGAAGCCTAAACAAGTTGACTAGCTCTGATTCATGCACTTAGATTTGAAGACAAAGACCCCATCACAAAACTTTGAACAAGTAGTGTGAGGGTACATCCAAAATTATGCCCTAGTTTTCATGGGCCTCCCTTGAGGCCCATTTAAACATCACCACTCGTAGGTGCATGAATAGAACCTTGAACAACCAAATCATGGTGATGCAATTGTGGGGAAGACTTTGTATTCCCTCCAAACGACACTATAACTTTGATCTGACTTAACCATTTCAGATTTTATTTAATATTTGCTTAATTAATTCTATTTAGGGGACCATGATTTTCTTTTTATTTCATATATAACAATAAAAAAATATATCCTAAAATTATAGTTTTAGGGATACATTGATTGATTGATGTATGAAATTTGTAAGGCTTAATTGTGACTTAATTACAAAGCAGAAACCTTGTGTGTTTATGCATTTAGTAGCAAGGTTGGGTCTCTATCAAAACTAAATGAATCAACTTGGTAGTTGTAAGAGATAATAGTTATCCATTAAATAAATGGTCATTCATTAAATTACCAAAACCAATTAAATAAATATTTTTTTTAATAATCAGGATATCTGGATCGATTTACACGCACTTCAATTGATTTTGAAACCTATTAGACACCCTTTAAACCTATTGAGCCTCCTTTTTACTCATTTCTCTTACTCACTCATGTGGTAAGTGGGTGTAAGAAGAGAGAGAACGAAGTAAGAAGGAAGATTAACGTGAGTGAATAAGAGAAAAAAGTAAGAAGAGGGAATAAGGCTAACATTACTCAAAGTCCAAAGCGGTTGACAGAAGTGATAGAGGACAAATTCAACAAAGTACTACTGCGGCTCTTCTCTTCAAACTCTTCCATTGAATTCATAATTAAATTCTTTTACCTATATTTAGCAAGTGGCAAATGAAGACGTTTCTCTTTTTCAAACTCTTTTTTTTTTTTTTTCTACTTTTGGAATAGAGAAATTGGGTATGACATATTAATTATTTAGCATTATTGGTTAAATCATATGGTTAATGCATAAGACTGGCACTAATTTAATATCATTATTAGAGATTTATTATATCTATAAAGTAGGACCAACTTCACGTGAACACCACATGCATTTATGAATATTAAACATTATATTATAATTAATTAACCATCTTAATCACACTCTCTACCTCCCAATAAACCCCCAAAAAAAAAAAAAAAAAAATTCAAATTCTAATTTAAAACCCATATATAAAAAATTATATATAAAGCCACCATATCTTAGCTCAAATGCATGCTTCTTCCTCAAGCTCTTTTATACACTTCAGAAAAATGAGCAACTTTCAAACCCAACACCAAAAACAACCATCAAAATTACACAACAAAAAGAGGCTTAATCAAGAGCAAGTGAGGCTTCTCGAGAGGAGCTTCACCGCCCACAAGAAGCTCGACCCTGAACTGAAGCTGAAGCTGGCGAACCAGCTGGGTGTGCCGCCTCGACAGGTTGCGATTTGGTATCAGAACAAGCGGGCGAGGTGGAAGACGCAGAACTTGGAGTTTGATTATAACACGGTTCAAGTGAAGCTCGAGAATGCGCTGGCTGAAAAGAGACGGCTCGAGAAAGATGTGAAGCAGCTTAAAGAAGAGCTGAAGCAGGCTCAAGAGATGTTACTTGCGAATTTAAACCAGAAAAACTACCCTTTTGGTTCTTGTGATTCTTCTTCTAATAATTACGGTTCTTGCAGTGAAAATGTAGATGGTGATCATCATCATGTTCAGGTTCTGCAAGAGCTCTATGCCTGCTTAATTGGTGGTGGTAGTGGATCAGCGTGGGGCTGAGTTATTGAGTTGAATGTGTATATAGGCAACTTATTATGTAATATTCCGGGAAGAATGTGACTTCAATTGATCTATGATATTATTTTATAGCTACCTTTTTTTGTTCTTTTTTTTTTTTTTAACAGAGTGTCAGACCAGTTTACGCACACCCTAATTAAGACCCTAAAGTTGACAGTTGGGTAAATCTTAATCTTCCCTTATTAGCAACCTAGATAGATTAAGGAGGTGTTTGTCTAAACTTATAAGCTGTTTAAACTAGCTTATAAGCTTTAAAATTAAGTTACCTGTTTGTTTATAATTTTTTTGAGCTTATAAGCAAAAAAAAAAAAAAAACCTCCAACTTATTATTATTTTTTTTTACTTATAAGTACTCTGCATATAAGCTAGTTTGACCAAGTATATTCCTATATTATCCTTATTTAATTTTAAAATTCTATAGTATACCCTTATTTAATGTATTATCCTTTTTAGTCATTTTATAATAAAATGTACTTATAAGCCATATTTTACCAAGCACGTCAACTATTTATCAGTCACTTATAAGTACTTTAACCAAACACGTAATTGCTTAAAATTTCAAATACTTATAAGCTAATTTTCATAAGCTCAGACAGACACCTCTTAGGGGGTGTTTGTTTAAGCTTATAAGTTGGTCAAACTAACTTATAAGCTCTAAAATTAAGCTGACCTGTTTGTTTATAACTTTTTTGAGCTTATAAGCCAAAAACAATAAGTTCGGGGGAAGACATTTTTTTTTTTTTTTTGCTTATAAGCACCCTGCTTATAAGTTAATTTGATCAAGTATATTACCACATTATCATTGTTTAATTTTAAAATTCTATAGTATACCCTTATTTAATGTAATACCTTTTTCAGTAATTTTATAATAAAATATACTTATAAGCCACATTTTACCAAACACGTCAACTATTTATCAGTTACTTATAAGTACTTTAACCAAACACGTAATTATTTAAAATTTCAAATGCTTATATAAACACTTGTTACTTATAAGCTAATTTTCATAAGCTCAGACAAATACCTCCTTAAATTTATGACCTATTGAATAATACACTCCCGAGTCTAAATTGACCTCAAGACAATCCCAATGGTGGCTATAGAAGTTATAGCTACCCATTTCAAATTTCAAAGATCTCATTTATTGTTTCATAACGGAGGAGTTGTGTGTATATACAGTCACTCATCCTTTTTTTTTTAACTCTTAAATTATGATTTATCAACGACTATTGATCAATGTTTCAAATTATATTGGATTTTAAAATTTTAATATTAAATTAAACTATGGACTCGATAAATAGGTTCTTTAATTCGTCATTATAATTTTTGCAAAATTAAAATTTTAAATTGAAATATTCAATTTCTCAATTAATTTTATAAACTACAATAGTAGTCTGGTGCCAAACATTTACATAAAACTCTTTTATAACATATTTATCAAAACGACTCGTTTCATGAACTCCAAAAACGGTGGCGTTTAACCAAACATTTCCCTCCTTACCACACCCAGCTTCCTACTCTCCCTCCAAAAAAGCCAGGGGCTCGCCAATTGGACCTCCAAAACGAAAATCGCATCGTTTTCCACTTTCCTTCTTTATACTATATGGCATCCACCTCAGGTTCTCGGCACGACGGCGTGACTGAAAGAATTCGAAACGCCACCATAACGCTCTACAATGAAAA